>JBAMAV010000759.1:0-17249 GCA_037043315.1 Amiota communis | reverse complement strand
ATTTAACATTCTTTACACTTTCGAGTGTCCTCGCAAACGAAACACCAAATTCTCGTGGAAGAACTCGTTTGCCTAGATCGATGTCATATTAATCTACACCAGATCGTTCCATAAACTTAGTAGAAACGCAATCATAATTTTGCCCTGAAAAAAGATATTTTTCTAATATTTATAAAATTCATGTCAACATACTCAGAGTAATTTTGCCCCATATAAGGGGCACCACCTGTAGGCCACGTGAAAAGAGCTACCTGAAATCTGATTTGTGATCATCGTTGTCATATTAGTTTGTCTGCAAAGTTTCAGATTTTTAGCATCATACCCTGAATTAAAGTACTGAAAGGGTTAAACAAATTGTGAAACTATTGTATTGGTGATGTAACCCAATGAAATGGATCTTTGCTTTTCTCTTGGATCTCACAAAAAGTTATAAAGACCTTTGGTTACAATTTGAAAAATTTGTATGATTGAAATCAATAAAAATTTCACGCTAGTGTTAGGAAATATGAGATTACCAGTGACACAGCCGAATTAACAGGACCATTGTGATGTAGCTTATAGTGCAATATAATATACATATGTTCATACTAGACCTGAGCGTGAATGCGTTCAGGATGGCTTTTGAAACATTCACTCTAAAATGTGTTTGAGTTTTCACTCGAATGAATTTGTAGTGGATGTGAATGTGTGTTGTGTTTCATTTCTGAAATATGAATGTCTTTTTTTTTTTTTTGTTATGCGAAACAAGGAGGTAAAAATCTTCCAAAGATACCTATGATCCGTGCCACAAGTTATGTCGGATTCATTAGCCTACCGACTAAAAAGCTCCCTATCACCTCAAGCCCCTTTCAATCCCTACGGCACCGCCGAAGCATTCCTTCATAAGGAGGGATAGTAAGCTTAAAATTAAGCAGGCGCCATTGTTCGCTCGTACATTCGAGCACCCCTCATAATATTAGCAATTTCAGAAGGGGAGTATGCCCAGTCATCCATCGATGTTTCCATGTGCCTTACAATCTCATGTGAGCTGCAAGGAGATCCAAGGCGCGTATACACTATTTGTCGCTCCGCTTCGAAACGGGGGCACTCATGAAGAAGATGCTCCGGATCCTCCACGACATGTCTGCTACCTGAGAGGATGCACATGCGATGTACTTGTCCCTGGCAGCCAGGGCTTCCAGATCGATTGGCAGTCTGCCTGCAAGTACACCCGCTGCATCGTCTGCCACTGTGCGATACGCCCTACAAATCCAGAGGTTAGCAACCTGTGAGCACTCCTTATACCACGAAGGTATGATTTGGTTGTAAGTGCCCCGGCCCAGATTAGCCGCATAAAGCAGTATGGATTTACTCACCGAACCTAGCAGAACCCGAAATTGTTGTCTGGGTCCCCCTAGGTTTGGGAGAATCCTGGCCAGTTTTTGTGTGATGGCAGCTGCTATTTTGGCTGACTCGTTTAAGTGCCACTTAAAACATAGTCGATGGTCCAAGAGTACACCCAGGTATTTCATGCAAGGCCTTGACTCAATGGAATGGCTCCCAATTCTAACCGAGGGTGTTTCCACCTTTTTCCTGGAGCTCATAAGAACCAACTCGGTCTTATGCTCCGCCAGACCAAGGTGATTCTGTGTAAGCCATCTCCTCGACACTGTTACTGTCCTCTCTATTCTGGATGTGACCTCACTCAGAGTCATTCATATTCATATGTTTTTATCTACACATATAGTGAATGAAACTGAATGTTGGTAAGAGTGAATATGGAATATGGAATTTTTGGTGTATTTGACAACTGTATATTGAATTTGATCACGTCGCCCACCCTCATTCTACAAACGCTAAACGAAATGAAAAAACAACGAAAGAAGACAAAAAGAACCGTCGGCAAAACCACTCGCAACGGCTCAGCTTCCCCACATTGTCTCGCTTCCCTTATCCACAAACACACATTCGACTAATAAAACACGAAAGAAGACACTGAATGAGTCAAACATTCACTCATTCCTTCTCTCACATAGCATTGCCAACATTCAAATTTTGTCGTCTACACTTATATTGAGTATACATTTATGAATTACAACTTTTGTTGGCATACACCCCAAGAAAAAAAAAAAGAAAATCTACCGATCGAATATTGTATTTAATTTATTTTGTTTTTACATTTTTATTAATACTCATTAAAAGTTAATTACATAGATTTTCTATGTCGGGAATTGTTAAATTATTTTGCAGTTCTGGGAATCAGAGGCTGCTCCTGCGTTGACCAACTGCATTGGCTGCCGGTAGGGGGGCGATTGATGCTGAAGGAGTAACCAGTCAAAACGAATCTGCATTGTTATTTGCTACATCTGCAGATATTTCGTCCTTCTGTTCCTCCGCTTCTGTGCGCAAATCTAGTGGCTCATCGTCCACTGTGTTCGCATCGATTCGCTCCTTTTTGGAATCTGGTATATCTGATTCAATTGGTGCTTCTGTAGCAATATTGTCAAAAACGATAGTATAAACGCGTTTTCTACCAGATACACGCGAAACCAACTTTTGTTGGTTGAATAAATTGTGATGATCTTTTTCCATATTTTTTTTTTTTGTCTTTTTTTGTGCACGCTCTCGAAAATTCCTTTGATGAAAGCAACCAAATGACAAACAACCAAAAAAAAGGAAAGCCCTCTATGTTAACTTTTCCAGTTTTTTTGATATATTATCTTATTTGATATTAAATGTTCGAATGCCTGAAGGTGGTCAGTCTGGGAATTATTAAGAGCATTTGGGTGACACATTGGTCACCTTACTCATGAGAATGACTAAAAACGTCAATAAATATTAATAAAACGTCAACAATAAAAAAAAAAATTGGTCAAATGGGAGGCGGACTCGCACACGAAGGGTTCCGTACCACGGCACAAGGTTTTAACATTATGTATGCAAATTCGTTGGACGTAACGCGTGTACCTCTGCCTGAAATTATGTAAAATTAAGTAATAAGTTTTTGTCGCAAAGGTGAAATATGTAACCAGCGCCTAAAGTAACTGTAACACTTCCCCCCAAAAGTATGTATGCTACAAATAATAAAGAAAGAACCAAGGGCAGATTCGGAATCAGCGATCTCGAATTAATAAATAGACACTAAAATAGTTCTTGTGACAAAAATACTGTTGATTAGTGTAATCAGAACATTAATTTGAATTAGGTTTGTATGGGAGTTACCCTTTCTAGTTATTATAGGATCTTGAAATATACATGGTTGGTGAATATAGATCACACACTTATAGTGTCCAAATTTCAGTTCGATAAAAAAAAGAACAAAAAAGATTTTCAAATAACAACGCTGATTTCAATTTGGGTTTGTATGAGAGGTACCCTTCCTACAAATCCTGAGATCTTGGAATTTACATTGTTAGTTAATATGGATCACACATTTATGGTGTCCAAATATCAGTTCGATAAGATAGAAAACAAAAAAAGTTTTTCTAAAGAACATTATTTTAAATTTAGGTCTGTATGGGGACCTCGCTATGTTTTTAACTTTATTTTATTTTTAGTATTTGTTGTTATACAAGCATTTCGTCTTCAGCTTCTGCGTGCTCTATGATCGTATCCTAAGAAAATTCAAAAAAATTATATGTTGTTGAGGAATATTTAAAAACTTTATTAATGCAGTGTCCCAGTGATATAAACGAATGTGGTGATGCTGCTCATAGTATAATATACTTTGTGGAGTCTCTGCTAAGCTTCTATTCACTAAGATGATTTAAAATACAGTCCAGTCCAGGTAGGTACTTAGTAATGTTTTTTTGCGTGAAAACTTTTCTCTGAGTTTTATTGTACGGCATAAAATTTACATGCCTGACCCAGGGGCACACATCGATATGCTTATGACTACAGTTACATAGTCAAAGTATTTCACAACACAGGATCGTGAGTGCTATGCACACTCAAATTTTATGCCTTATTTTATTTTGCTTATTAAACTATAGTAAACTTGGTCCAAAATGAGCTTTGTTGTATTGCCCATTATTTGTTGTAGTTACAAACAGTGTCGCCAACCAGTCACGCATACGAATAGTTACCGTGCCCCATATTGCCTGATTTATACTGTAAGGATATGTTTGGTAACACGATGCACTTGCTCAGGAGTACCATGTTGTTTCCTGAAACCAAATTGATGATCATGGATAGCTCTTTGGACACCTGTTGCTGCCATCATCATAGCTAGAAATATTGTTTCAAATATTTTGGAAAACGTGGGCAACAAATTTATCGGTCTATACGATTCAACACGATTCTCCGGTTTACCAGGTTTCAACAGCATAACGATCTCAGCACACTTCCACTGTGAAGGGAAGTGGTGAAACCGCAGCATGCTATAGAAAATCAGCGTCAGGAACAGGATTCCTTTGGTGGGAAGAGTCATGGCAATACTGCCGTAAGACTTTAGAATGAATGAAACAACCAATCTAAATAATATTGTTTTAAAAACTTCCCAAAATAAAAGATCAATTTTGGTTTTTATATTTTTATTTTTCATTAATTTATTATAAATATTTGTGTTATTCTTTTTTTTGGTAATATTTTTGTTTTTTTCGCTGTTTTCAAATTCTTTAAATCAAACTAATTGCATTAGTTTCATACAATTAGTTAGTTAGATATTTTTGAGATTTCTTTGTGAGATGTTCATCTATTGTATTGTACAGCTGCTTTACATTATGTTGTATAATTTTATATCATTATTAGTATTATATTTATGTATGTATGTAAGTATATTGTATCTACTGATTTTTAATTTTTAATTTTTTTGCTTTGAATTATTTATGATGCATGTTGTTGTTGTTGTTGTTGTATGTATTATGTATTGTTTTCATTATGTGTTAATACCCTTCAAACTTTATGTATATACTTATATATCTCTGTGTACTTCACTAGTACCCGAAATATTGTACATACATATATATGAAATATTCAAACGGACCTGTTAAGTCAGGCTTATCTTTATTTCACTTTTATGAGATTAGCTTTGTGAAAGATTGCAATTGACAAAATAAAAACAAAAATACCATATTTAGTAAGTTAATCATTTATAGAACTAAAATATGTATTTGGGAATACATACTACTATGATCTGTTACTTTGGATACTGTGTGATGTTAAAAGAAAATGCTCCATATATGGGATGATTAGTTACATGTAGTTTTATTTTTTTTTTTATTTATTCATTGTAGTCTTCAGAATATTGTAATAGTTTGATTTAATTAGTTTTGATTTTAAATTCTCAATTTTTTATATGGACAGTACTGAGCTAAAAATAAAAAGAAAATATTGTTTACACTTAGCAACACACACACCCTACACATTTAGATAAATGTACATTTAAAAATACATTCTAGTATTCCATACACAACTCATCTTACAATTTGTAAGAAAATAATACAATTATAATGGTAGCATATAACCGAAAAAGGATGGAATTTATTTTAAAATACAGTTTTAGAGCTTCTTGTCTATGTGTCTTCCTGGGTTTATCTGTAGAGATGTTAGAAATGAAATTTGTGAATTATAAATAGTTGCAGTCATAATAAACTAATTAAATATTAACAGACTATGGGCTTAACACGATATTTATTAAAAATTTATTCATTTACGAGTGTTAGGTCTAAACGGTTTTACCATTACCTAATCATACCTCAAGTCTGGAAGTGAAAACCAGAGATCTAGCAGGCAGAAAATGGTCATATGAGTGTGGCTGTACTATCGCTAGGACGCTCTGGCTTTGCTTTCCAACAAAAAGAGAACCTCTGAGCTCCTAGACTTCAACAAGAAAAGCTTCGGACGTTGGTGGGAGTTATGACAAAGATCAACACAACATAGGATGCAGGTTCCTCATCATGACATCTAACGTAGCTGTGAAGATGAGGAGAAATTCCTAAGCATTCAACACCTTCTCTGTGATTGCCCCATTTTTCTTTGAAGTTCTCGATTTTTTCTTTCTGTGTACAAAACTCCGCCGACTTTTCTGTGAAAACGATCTAACTGATGAGTATCCTTTCTCAAATAAAATTTTTTTCTTCAAAAAATGACACCTTATTTCATTCATCTATCCATGCCGTATTAAGTCAATAAAAACTTAACCACATTTCTTAATGTGCAAGGTTGAGTGGTGGTTTCTTTTTTCAAGTTTTAGACATTGGAGGTGTTTAGCCTTCGAAATTGTTCGCCAGACGGTGGTTTTGCTGATATGAACTTTAGATGCTTCGAGCAATTAGCCCGATTGTCTGCACCACAGAGCACACCTTACGTAGGAATTTTCATAAATTTTCCATACTTTTCATTATTGTGAATAAAACAATGAACCAGTTATCGACTTGTACAGATTTTGTCCGTTATTTTAAGTCACAGAGAGTTCACATTCTGTTGAAATTTTTGAACATTGAACACGTTTGATATCGATATGAACGAGACAGATATAAAAGCTATCACTATAAGTGGAAAAACATATGGTGTGAAATTAAAAAATCAGCCAAGTGTGAGTCGAACTCGCACAAGAAGGGTTCCGTACCATCGTACAAGATTTTTCACCGCAAAAATGAGTTATAACTCAATGCTCGAGCAATTCCAAACACCATGAATATGCATTTATTACGAAATTGACATAAAGCTCATGCTCCAAGTATTAAATTATTGATTTGACTTATGTTTAGAGTAGAATCAGTATTCATACTGCATAATCACCATTGAGATCGGGAACTGAGAAAATTATCAAAAGCAAAAGTGAAATATTCATAAAGCCTAAAAGTATACTAAAAAAAAAAAATAAATAAATTACCAAAATATGAAACGAAATAAATCACAAAGCTTCTAAAACTGTGCGCAGTGTATATTCGAGCACACATTTCTTGTATGGGGTCCCACCCTTAATTTCTTAACTTTATTTTAGTTTCAGTATTTGTTGCTATCATAACAATAGAAATATCAACATTCAACTGTCTGGCTATTACGGTTCATGAGCTACAGAGGAATCGGATGGACGGCGGAAACATAGCTTACGGAATCCTAAAGGCTTAAAACCGTTATCATTTTGTTTTTGTCAAACAAGAACATTTTGTAAGGTGGGCTATTCAAGTGAAACGGAGTATACATATATCGATGAAATCAAAATGTATTCTAATTTTTTTAATTTAAGTAAATGTATATTTATTTAAATGGGTGTGTTTGTGTGCGTGTGTGTAAGTGTTTGTTAGTCTTTTAATAATCGGATCGGTAAATCTTGTTGTGTGAAGGGCAAATTTTGAACTTCGATGAAATCGAATATACCATATTGTATTTTGAACGAACGAAAAGTCTTAGACTTGATCGAAAAGTAGTAACCCTGATCGAAAAGTACTAGTCTTGATCAAAAAGTCCTAGACTTTAGTCCCCGCAGCTTTTGAGCTAGAGTTGAAATTACATATACGATGCACATTTGTCGGAATCAGCTGAATCGCACAACAAGGGGGGTACCTCCTATACAAACCCAAATTTAAAGAATATATATAGTTTATGTTATCCTTTTGTGTGTTACAAACTTCATGAAAAACTTTTTATACTATTATACAGCCAAATAGGGCATACCGTTTTCAAGCAATATGCTGGTATTTATTCAGAACGAGAAGTCTTAGACTTGATCGAAAAGTAGTAGCCTTGATCAAAAAGTACTAGTCTTGGTCAAAAAGTATTAGTCTTGACCGAAAAGTCTTAGACTTTAGTCCCGCACCTTTTGAGCTAAAGAGTTGAAATTACATATACGATGCACATTTCTCGGAATCAGCTGAATCGCACAACAAGGGGGGTACCTCCCATACAAACCATCTTTAAATTAATGTTCTTATTAGAAAAACTTTTATTTTTATAAATCGATCGAACTGAAATTTGGACACTAAGAATATCTTATTAATGTCTACAAATCATCTGAATTTCAAGATCCTAAAATTACCAGAGATGGTACCGCCCATACAAACTCAATGTCAAATTATTGTTTTTATTAAAAAAACTTTTTTATTTAGGGATCGATCGAAATGAAATTTGGACATTATGAGTTTCTGAAGGATATTCCCCAACCTAGGAGCGGTATTTCCCATACAAACTGACCAAACAGTTAAAGTCTTCTTAAATGTAAAGATTGCCATATTTTCAAAAATATTAATGAATTCATTATACCTGAAATATGTATTTTAAGAATACTTACGTAATAATTACGTTTTGTTTCCAAACATTTTTCGACTTTGTGCCAGAAATTTGCAAGAAAAGAACCATAGTGCAATATCAAATTTTAGTACATATTATATAGCTTTGGTTGTGAAATAATAAGAAATAAAGAAAGGGGGTTTGAACCACAGCGCTAAGAAACAAGGTTTCATTTGATGCATCACTGACTGTGTTTGAAATCAGTTGTCTAACTTTAAAAACGTTTAAAATAAGGGGTGCCACAGAAAACTCTTCATCCTCTATTCCAGCAGATTTCCGATTTTCCACAGAAAACCCTTTTGGGAGTGTTTGATTCCTCCTTTTGTGTTTTTATATGCTGAGAGCCCTATTAACATTCAGTTGAAGCGGTTTGGTTATTCGATAAGATCACCGAGTGCCCGAGTGAAATGCAATACTCTATACGACGTTTTTCGTTATTTTAACTTTTCAGAAATTTAAGAAGGCGCCGTAGCCCCCCAGCGGTATTGAAGATCATTGCTCCTTTATTTTCTCCCAAAGTTGTGGCTTATTTCTAGCTTTAATGTTTCTTTAAGACCTTCAATAGCAGCTCTTACCCCCTTAGGACAAGTGATTGGGAGCAAAACACCTGCTTGCATCACTCAAACAGAAGTACAATAAAACGAAAATGAATTGAAAAAGAAGCAAAGTAGAAAAAAAAAAAAACAATTCAAAAACATTTTTAATTTTGTTTCTATTATGTTTGCCACCACTGTATATTGGTAATGCAAATATAATACAATAGATAAATTTATATTGTTATTCAGTTCGTTGTGACACGAGTATCAGTTTATAAAATTTAAGGATTTTCACTTAATCTTACAATGTGATTAGCAGGTCCTGAATGTCGATGAAACTGGTTTGTATTGGAATCGGTTACATAAAAGAACCAACATTTCCAAAGCCGAAAAATTGACTCTCACTTCTTTTAGAAGGAAACGCAGAGGTGGTTTTCGATTCAAGCCTTTTCTTATTTACCAATCTGAGCATCCAAGAGCCCTTCAAAATGTGATTAAAGTTGATTTTCTGGTTCACTGTAAATTTAAAATTATTCTAATATTGATATATATTGAGTTAGAAAGTAAAAGCTCTCTGTTAAGTGCAAGTAGCGGATTCAATAAAATTCAGAAGCAAAGGCCCACTACCCCACTTGTGATACAAACACTGACATGATCATGATTATCAGTGATTTCAGTTGTGGTCCACTTAATAATCTTATTAAATATGGTGATTGCTTCAGATGAAGAAGCACGCTAATAATGTTTTAAAATGTCATTAGAATATCTAACATCGTCTTAGGAATAACTGCAGCATTCTTAGCCAAGTTGATTGCGATTTTAGGAAGCTCAAATATTTTTAAAGTTCTTTCTTAGCCAAGACCCACGGAAGTTTTACTCATACAATTCTACAAAGTGTTGATTTAGCCATGACATCATACTTAGTTTTTGATTAGAATAGCTACACCAGCACCATGTTAAGTTTCATTTAGAATTACAATTTTTTCTTAAGATTTTTATGTTTCACTTACAAAAAATAAGAAAAACTTTAGCGAGATAAATGTATACTAAATTAATGACTAAACTAACTGGAGTTGGACGGTTAAAATGAATAAAAAAAAAAAAACAATCTATAAATTCAGTGATTTTGCTTTTGTTCAAGTTATAGGATGGGTAGTCAGTTAATGGTGAGGAAAAAAAGGTTCAACTAATTTTAAATTAGCGAGTGGGCAATGCCGATGTGTAAGATTTTTTGGTACTCTTAATGGATTTATTATGCCACTTTAGTATTGTAGTACTTGCTGTCAAAGCTAATATTTTATAATGTATTTCATGGACTAATCATTTTTGTTTATAGTACATCAGAAGAGCTAAAGCAGCTACCATATTCCACTTCTCAGCCTATTCTTGGGTACTCGTAGTTCCTTATAAACATATATGCACATTAAAAAAAATAATAACAATATTTCAGAATTTTATGATTTACACTTCCGAGAAAGATCAGTCTGGAAAGATAGACATATTAACATATACCAGGGACAGCTATAAGTTATAATTAAAAAAAATTAGTTCTTCAAGAATAACAGTTTTGAATAATTCATGTGATGACGATTGGTTTACTCCTTTTCTATGTAACACTTCTTCTTCACTGTGTTTTTTTTAGTTTTAAATTTGACCAATAGTCATTATGTGCGGTCCCTGACATATACTTCCACACAAGATAGATATCAAAGGAGGACAACTGCTTGCTCTGGATGCAGACTGTAGCTACTTGTACTGACAAACACAACAGAAAAGGTTGAGTGCTGAGTTATACATTTAGAAGATTTGCCAAGATTTGCCCTATCCTAGGTGAAAAGCTAGATAAGTTCATGTACCCATATACACTATTTCCTGCGAATAGGGCTCAACAAAATAGTTCTTTTGTATAGACGAGTACTAGTAAGTTTAAATTGAGTTTTAGTTATCGATAATCCTATTGATATGCATATGGTTATATACACTGTCTATATATCTGAACAGATATAGATGAAACCGCATTCAAACACACAGACACAAACACACACACAAAATAAACCGTCCTGTATAGCGTCCATGCTAATAAAGAATTATGTACTCATTATGAAATTGTTATTGCTCTTATAATTATATTTAAATTATTACTTATATTAAACCCACTCTCACTAACATACATACATGCATATGTGTATAACGATTAGTATCTATGGGTTGTTTATAATATAATTTATACATCAATATTAATTATATAATTCATAAATTATTAAGGAAAAAATTAAAAGAAAATCCAATTTTAAAACTGTTCTAATGATAAATGAACTCAAAGTTGAGTCGATTTGAGAGCATTGTATATTCTTTAAGGCTTGACAAACGTGGTTTAGCGGGGGTCTTTAAATGTACATATATACCTCTTATTCTTAGAGACTACTATATATAGAGTATATACATAAATATATTTAAATAAATTAATACAAATAAAAAAAAAAAATTAAATAAAAACACAAAAATATATTTACAGTAAGAAATAAAACAAAAATGTACTTTAGTTTAATGGAAAACTGAAAGCTTTAATAAAGTAATAAAATATATATAAATATATATATACATACATAAAAATATTAAGAGTTTTAAATAGTAAAAAAAAAAAAATAAAACACCAAAAACAAAAACTAATAATAATCGTAACAAATAAAATTATTTAATAAATAAACTAGATAAATTACAACAAAAAAAAAAAAAAAAAACATAAAAAATTCGTAAACTATGAAAACCTAGAAAATTAGTGAAATAAAAATGGTTTAAAGAGAAAAGAAAAGAAATTATGAAATAAAATTAAAAATAATTATGAATGATAATTTTTTTTTTTTTTTTAATAAATTATTGATTTGGCCAAATACAATTATATATGAATAAGAAACACAACAAATAAACAAATAACTCTAAAAATAAATAAAATTTAGGTAGATTTATATTGTTAGCTACTTATGTGTGTGTGAGTTTTTTTTTTTTTTTTTTTTATAATATGTATAATAATATATACTCAATATATGTAAATATTTTTATTTTTTTTATTTTTGAAATTAGGAATATGAAAAAATGCAACTATTTTCAGTTTTACAAAACATTGAGTTATCAAATTTATTTGAATTAAGTACCCACAAAATTTTATCAAAGCATTGCATGTATGTCATATTCAATAGATATTTTCAGGATAAAAGACAGTTCATCTTGAATAATTTAATATAAATAATGAACAATATAGTATTACGTCCATTGGTCCATATTTTCCATATACTTCTTAAAACTTGTAGCTCAATAATAGGTCATACAGGGTGAGTCAAAAAGGACGGGCGTTTTTCAAAAATTCATAAACTTGTTAAGAATCATTGAAAAAATTTTTATTTGAATTTTTCGTTAGGTCAAAGCTTTTAAGAATGTCAAGTGCATGTGTTGACCCCCACCGGCGATGCAGCGCTGAAGCCGTTCCATGAAGTTTGCGTCTACTCTCTCTAGCATTTGCCGGTCGATTCTGGCAGTTTCCTCGCGAATCGCTTCCTTCAATTCCTGGAGGTTTCGAGGCTTGTGTGTGTATACCCGAGCCTTAAGGTGTCCCCACAAGAAAAAAGTAAGGGCCAATAACGCAAGACTTCGATACCGCGCTCCAAACAGTCACTTTGGGGCTATGCAGAGGTCTTCCATGCAATTCTCTACATTTTCTGGCGTTCGAGCCGTTCGTGGATGCCCTGGTGACGTCTGGTACCAACCCCACACCCGACGGCCCTTTGTGGGGGAACTACTAGCCATTTCAAAAACGTCTGTCTTTCTGACTCACCCTGTAGAAGGTCGTGTATGGATTTTGTGTATTTTTCCCAAAATGTAATCTCCTTTCATATTCTTGTTGTTTTGCCTTTGGTAACGTCGTTCAAAGTTCATCACATCTTGATGAAAACGCTTTCCTTGCTCTTCTGAATAGGCACCCATGTAGGGACATTTTGCAGCCCATAATTTTAAAAACTACCAACATCAAATTCAATTAACTTTTGATAATTGAAAAATATAATTTTCCTTTTTTCATACAATCTTAAATGTGCTTCCCAATTGTTTTATGTTATTTTATTTTTTAAACACAATTATTTAAAATGCATTGTAAAAAATAACTGTATTTTGTTTTTTTTTACAAAGACATATTGTTTCACCGATAGATTTGACTGAAAAAATTTCGTTTTTGGCCAATTTTCACCTTTAAAAGTGCTGTAGTTTCTAAAAAAAGCAGACTTCATAAATCGAAATTTGGTATTTAGGTTATTTTTTTATAAATAGCATCAGGATCTATGCATTGGATCAAATCAGATTAGATCTATTTTGTCCGCTTTAAAGTAATTCCCCTCGGATTTAATAGAGGATTTCCAATCCTCGAAGAACTTAAAAAAAAAAAAGTTTTTTGTGATCTTGTTCAGCTCCTCCTTCCATGCCGTCTTTATCACCTCAATTGTGACGAAGCGTCATCCTTTCATGGGCCTCTTTAGTTTTGGGAGCAGGAAAGTGTCAGGAGGAATACGATAGCTGCGGCATCATTAGTGTGTTCATTGGCTCACAAGCAACGATGTGTGAGCAGGTGCAAAAGCAAATTTTTGTTCTTGCACATATTCGGGCGAATTGTTTAGCGCAAATAGTGCATAACTTGCAAGTTATATTCCTTATTGACCGTACTACCCTGTGGCAAGAACTCATGATGCACCACGTCCCTGCAATCAAAGAAAACTATGATCAAAACCTTCATCTTTGACTTAGATTGGCGCATTTTTTGTGATCTTGGCTCATCCGCCAGCATCCATTGGAATGATTAAGCTTTTGCTTCTACGTCATGACCATTAACCCATGATTCGTCACCAATTATGACCCTCTGGAGCAAATTTGGCTCCTGAGCAATGTTAATGCAATGCAGTTTTTGGTTTAAATTAAGCAATTTTGACATGAATTTCATGGCGACCCGTCTCATTTCCAAATCATTGGTTAAAATCGAATGGCACGAGCCAATCGATATGTTTAGATTCTCAGCAACTTCTCTAACGGTGATTGGCCAATATTATTTTCTTCACATCATCAATGTTTTCGTCTGTTGTTGATGTGCTCGGACGCCAGGCACTCCCTTCGTCGTTCACATCTTCTCGGCCCTCTGATAGCTTTACCATATGCCACAGCCATCATATTGAATGCGTCCACGCACTTAATTTTGTTTGTGTAGGTCTGGGCTACTGGACTCATATTGATCTATGAGTTTCTTTTTCTAGAACTTCAGGTAATTGCCTTAAACTGCTCGACAACAGTTGCCAAATCCGCAATATGCTTTCAATTCCAGGAAATATGTCAAGCATCACATGAAGTTCTCCCTATGTGACCTTGACAAATGAAGCCATTCTGAAAGCAATACAATTCTCTGCAATTTTTTTTACGTTTCGTTTCTCTCATCATATTTTGTTTTTCATATCACTACTTTCGTCAGGAAACACTTGCAAAAAGTGTTCAAACATAGTTTTGAAATTGCTATGAATTTCCGACAAATTCTTTGCAGGTGATGTAGTTGTTTTATTCAGGGTAACTAAATACATGCCCATTGGTCGATCATTTGACCATGACAAAAATTGACTGCTTCACATTTTCGATTCCTAATTTCCTAATATTCCCCTAGGCTACTGGAAATTTCTGATCTAAGTACCATATGTATATGATTGTAACTACATTCCCATGAACATTTATTATATAGTACAATACTATGTTTCAAATAAAATATTAGTATAATTATATCCATGCTTATTTGAAGAAATCTATCAAGATACTAAGTTGGATATTTATCTCAATATTTTTTGCATGCACCTTTTTTATGTTAGGAGCGAGTATTTGATTGAATTCAAATGAATCAATTATAAAATGAATGATAAGAACAAAAATAAATAAAATAAAAAATAATAATGAAAAAATATACATACTAAGTATATGAGTAATAGAAAAGTAAAATAATCTCTTAGAAAATCTATTAATCTTCATAACCCAAAACTTGTTCCAGATAATATTTGAAACTTTGAATATTCAATAATTTAACATTTGGCATATTTGACATGCCAATAACTTAACAGTTAACTTAAGATGTATCTATAGAAAATACTATGATGATGATGATGATATGATAATGAACCAAACTAGGTATGCCATAAAAGTGTCCAATAAAAAATTAAATTAAATTTAATAATAAAAAAAAAAAGAATTATATGAATTTATTATGATTTAAATGCAAAAATTAAAATAAAAGAATAAAATAATTATACAAATAACAGATTTGTTCATATATATATATATATATGTATGCATATAGTATGCCTGGGACCATGATTAATTTTATAAAATAAAAAAAAGAATAAAGAAAACAATAAATTGCACAAAATAGTAAAATAAAGTTGAATGATTAAATGACGCTGATGATGTTAAACTCATATAAACATAAATTTATGATTAAAATAAATTACAATAAATGGAAAAAAAAACTCAAAACTGTTTAGAAAATTAAAGAAAAATAATTTTATTTTAAGTTCAATTAATTTTTATTAAAAATTTATTTCAAAATAATAAAAGAAATTGTATTTAAAAACAACAACAACAACAACAACAAGTAATTATGAGCGTCAATTAAATAATTAATAAAATAATTTCATATGTAAGTTTAGTACAAGGAAAAATATTGTATTTGTGTATTTAAAATATTTTTAATAAGTTCAGTTTTTTTTCTCATTTATTTGGCTTTTGAAGAATTGAATAATATTAAAAAAAAAAAAATGAAATTACACACTAGTGTAGAAAAGTACTTAACCCTTTCAGTCACTTATCCCTTGTATGGGACAAATTTTTTTTCAAATTTTAAATTATTATAGCTTTTTAACTGATCATATCAGGTAAAAGCTTTATAACTGTTTTTAAAGCTTTATTTTTCTGCTTTAAGCAACAGCTGATTTTATCAGTTCAGCTCTTTACTTTTATTAATATCACGTGTTTTTGTGAGTTGATCTTTTTCGTGTAATAATTTTCCTTTTTGCTATCATAAAATTTATTTTTTTTTTTTTTTTGTGTAAAGATGTGATCGAAAAAAATATGTGAGTATTGTATGGTTGTTTATAAATAGTTTTGTGGAATCGCAATGAGAAATAGTGTTTTTGGATAAGCAGCAGTCATAAAAATAACCATAAAAGTACTCTGTGTACAAGATATACAAGATTGGAATTTGTGCGCGAAATTTTCATTGCAATTTCGTATGAAAAGTTTTAAATTTAAAAAAAAAAAAACACACAATTATAGAAACTATGGGGCAAAAAACCTATATGGCATATGATGAAATATGCGAAATATTGAGACTATCATCTGACGTAGAGGACGGTTATTCGGATGATGAAGTTGATAAGTTGGATTTTGTTGTAAAAGAAGTGCAAGATGCTGAGACACATTTAAAATCTCAGAAAATTGCAATTGAGGTTGATACTGACGACGAGGATGGATATGCAGTGGAAGAAGATAAAGAGACTTCTTCCGGACTAGACTAATTTAGTGGAATTAATATTACCAAAAAAAAAAAAAAAGAAAATGATCTGGCTATCTAGGCTGCAAGTGGATTCACTTGCAAACAATTTACGTTCTCATTTCATAGCGGAAAACACTAAAGGAATTATAAATCGAATCAGTTAGATCGAGTCTACAAAGTGAGACAAGCAATTTAATCTTTCAGACGTCATATACAAACCTTGGCTTTAGAAGAAAATTTATGCATTGATGAGCAGATGATTCCATTTAAGGTTGCCCTTTTTGCAAAGCAGTATATAAAAGGCAAGTCGTATCCCTGGGGCATAAAGGTATATTTTTTATTTTTTAACCACTAATTTAGATCACATATTGTGTAAAAATATTGGATCGGGATCAACAATTGTATATGAATTAGCAAAACGTATTCCACAAAGTAAAGGCTACAAGTTATATTTTGATAACCACTTTCCTTCCTTTCAACTTTTCGAGATACTTTTACATAAAGGTATTCTAGCAGCAGGAACTGTACGAGTAAACAGATTTGGAACTCTCCCATTGCCTGAGCAAAAAATAATGGCCAAAAGAGGACGAGGATCATCTGCGTAATGTTTTAGTGACAATGGGAAAGTCATACATACTAGATAGTATGACAACAAGATAGTCAATCTTGCATCAAACTTTGTCGGTAATGGCACGAAGGACAAAGCCATGCGATGGGATAAAACATTGCATAAGTTATAGAAGGAGACAGACCAGAAGTTTTTCGCTTGTACAACGAAAATATGAGTGGTGTTGACCTTCTAGATCAAATGTTACAGAATAAATATTCCAACCAAAAAGTGGACTCTTCTGGTAATGCAGCATTTTGTTGATCTTGCTTTGGTTCCAGCTTGGATGGAGTACAGGAAAGATTGTATTGAGTTAAAGATCCAACCAAAAGAT